>CM062290.1:426511476-426545432 GCA_031216915.1 Pictodentalium vernedei | reverse complement strand
CAGGTGCACATATACGGGAACAAATTTTCATTTGAATTGTTCCCAAAATATTGTCTGCACATTCTCTACATTTCGAACAAGACATCCACCCCCTACTAACGTGTGACATTTTCCCAGATTAAGCCCAATATTCTCACATATAAAGCCTCCTGATGTTGTATTTATGTTAAGAGTGTGATGTACAACATCATCTTTAAGGTTTGAAACACAAATGATGGTATATATTAGCTGATATATTGATATATTTTTTAAAAATTCAAACAATAGCACAAGTTGGAAATGCACATATTTGGCGCACTCAAGAGACCCACCCACCCGCACGTCACGTCTTGCAAATTTTTGGTGCCCCCCCCCCCCCCCCTGTTTTAATTACTATTTTTTAAATTTATCCAAAAATTTAAACAAAACCTTGACCCCTCATTGGAACGAGCTCGATGATATGGGTTTTTTTAAAATATTTTGAAAAATTATTTTTTTTCAACTGCTCAATTTGCAAATTACGCGGGCGGATTCGGGCGATTCGTTGGGTAAAGGGTTAACAAATGCAGTCATGTTCAACTCGAAACCTTTGCTTTTATAACTGTTTAGCACACGTTTGTACATATTTCATTGCTTTTAAATTTGATAAAACATATATTCACATAACTGACATGTCTTTTTTCTTTTGTTCAGCACATCCAACACATATTTCTACCTGTGGATATTCTGCTTATTGGTTGGTAAGTGGAGAACACCAGCCGCAGATTCAAGAACATGGTCTCATATGAAAACGCAAATATCGCATGGGATTTGTAACGTGCACTGTTAGCGACAGCCAAATCAGAGCCGAAAAACAGTGAAGTCAGACTCGGTGGCGTAGGTCCCGTAAAATTTTCGCCCCCTCCCCCCCCCCCCCAAAAAAAAATTCCAACCCCAATAGTAGTATGTCATGTGTTTTTCGTGCCTCCCCAGGGTGTCATCGGTAGTGACGTCATGTCACGTGCCCCTGTAGTGTCATATTGTCTTGTCATGGTAGCACGAGTGAGCGGCCATGTTTTGACGTTATTACTATAGTGATACGTGGTGTCAGTTTATTTATTTATTTATTTATTTATTTATTTATTTATTTATTTATTTATTTATTTATTTATTTATTTATTTGTTTATTTATTTATTTATTTATTGGTCTTTAAGGTCACATACTTATGCACAATGGCTAATCATGACCGTGACAGTTTTACGGATGGAGGAAGCCGGAGTACCCGGAGAGAACCACCGAGCAACGACGAGCAGCTGCCAGCTCCTCAACATTGTAACTCCGCACTGCAGCACAGGCAGGGTTAGATTGGTTGAAGACATGAGCACCATCGACGTGAAGTACGCTTTAGTACACGGCGTCATCGTGCCCCCTTGAGGACAATCGGGGTTAAGTGCCTCGCCCAAGGACACAACGCGGGAGTCCGAATCGATCGCTTAGACAGTCACCCGTCCGAGGACTAACTGGGCTCGACGTTGCTTAAGTTCGGTGATCTGACGAAAACCGGTTACCGCAACGCCACCGCGCCCCCAGTGAACTGGCGCAACGCGTGTTGATAGGGTTTCGGTCATCCATTTTGCGTATCGGAGGCCGCCATCTTGTTTTCTGTGGTAGCACGTGGCTGCTATGAACATGGGGGCTTCTTAAAGAACAGGGTGTGCTCAATTCAACAATCTAATTACCCACATAGACCCTACAAATTCCCCAAATCACCAAACACCAAACACCATCCAAAAACTACCGAAACGGACTTAGTGAAGCCCCATTTTTGGTTATAAGAGCAGCACTTACTGCTATAATGTCCTAATATGGCGTAGAGACCTCTAAAAGGTGTATTCCATTAAACAAGAGTAGTTTTCTGGTTCGGATTTTTCTCGTTTTTCTACCTGTTGTTCGAATTCTTTCAGAATCCTCTGCTTCTATATGTTTATTTGGCTCGGATTTCCCGTAGATCCTCGGTTTCTACCTGTTGGTTTCGTTCACAGTCCTCTGCTTCTACAGTACAGTCACCGTGGACTGGTCGTTATCCACACGTGGGCAGTGATGTCCATGCATGTGTTTACCAGTTAATACAAATCATCAAATTAATTAATGAAGCACCGGGTTGTGCCATATGCTTCATTAATTAAATTTTTGATGATCATTTCCAGAATTATTGTTTGCTGTCTAATATTGTTGCGTTCTTGGACATATTGCCCACCCGTGGAAAGTGACCAGTCCACGTCGGCTGTATTGTACCTACACGCTAAAAACTAAAGTGTTAAAAACTACACATGAAGTGCTGTATTTAACACTTACTAAGTGCTGAACTAGCACTTTGTTCAATGTAGATATCCCAAAACTTGACAGGTGTTACAATAATACCACTTGACAAGTGTAATGTCGCGACACTTAAAATGAAACAACGCAGATGACGCGCATCAGACTCGAACTCACGAGCCTGATCCGCGTCATCTGCGTTGTGTCCTTTTAATTGTGTACCCACCAAGCGCAAATCAAATTATGGACGATTCTGGAAGAACCACCAATGCTAGACACATGGGAAGTGCCATCCATTCAAGTTTCGGATGTCTGACGATTGTAATGTCTAAGTGCTTAAAGCATTGCACTTTGAGTGTTAAAATCAAACCCTAAGGGTTAGAATGGGTTTAACACCTTGAAAGTGTCAGTTTTAACACTTTAGTTTTCAGTGTGTATGTATCTATAAGCTATGCTATAGTTTCTGTATATCCCCGTTACATGGAAATAGTTTACTAGTCAGCATTACTTGAGAATCCCCATTTTAATAGTTGCACGTAGTACTATAGGGCCCTAAGAGCTTCTAAAAGGTATGCTCGATTGAACTTGAATATCTTTAATGGCTCGAATGTTCTCCAAATTCTCGGTTTCTACCTGTTGTTCGGATTCCTTGAGAATCCTACTTATAAGAGTAGGACGTAGTGATATATAATCAAGAGGTCACAAAAAAACTGACTTGGCGAAGTCCCATCTTGGGTTTATAAGAGAAGTAGGAAATGTGTGTACACGAAGGTCCCCGTACGTGTACACGAAGAGCACGAAGCTAATTCCATAAACTCTTATGGGCATCGAACGACCACGTGCCCTGGCATCCCACTTCTAGCACCCCTAATAAACAACTTGCCTCCGGCACCCCTTTTCTATCGTATAAGGGTATGATGGCCATGTGAAAATCCCTCAATAAGGTATAATTAACCATTCATCTTATTAGCATATGGGTAACAAACGCTCACGTCCACTGGCACCCCTGTAATAAATTAAATAATAAATTTAATGCGAATCAAGATGTTTCAACACTAACCAATCAGATCGAAGTTAATCGACCAATCAGATTAGTATATTCCCATTGTGTTTCTTTTCCATAGACTTCTATACTAATTTTCTAAATTTCACAGCTTTAACCTAAAATCTGATAGGAAACAAACACAAACCCCAACCAAGAATCAAACAATCGATCAAAATTTGTTGCACTTGGGAGGTGTTTTCAAACACGTCCATCACGTATAGACGAGTCGATATATGACCCAGAGTCGAGGTCTCGATATCAATACATCATCTCGGAAACCCACACATTGGTGATAATGTATTTATCTAACAATTGGCTCGGACCCCCCCCCCCCCCCCCCCCCAGGATCCTTTCTAGGACCGCCATAACATGTTCCGATATGTGCTTATGTGAAAGGGCACAATGTAACACATTGTGCACTGGTACATAGACACATGCTGGATGTGCCGATATGTGCTTATGTGAAAAGGCACAATGTGACACATTGTGCGCTAGCACATAGGCGCATACGACCAAAAAGGGATTCTCTAACCGCCTATGTTTCCCCAAAAAGGGTTTCTATAGGGATTCCAAAAAGGGATTCCATAAGTGGGATTCCAAGTTCCTACAGTTAAAACTAGAAGTCCTGTCACGAATAGTGCGCTTATCTAGGCTTAATTGCGCCTTGGAATTGCGCGCAATTGCCATATTGAATGAGATCCAAAGCACGACAGGGTCTCCTGGTTACTCATAGCAAACACACGCAATGTTTCTGCCAATGGACCTCCGGGTTACCCGGAGGTCCATTGGCTGAAACATTGCTTGTGCACAGGCCATATGTAAAGAATTTGATAGCTTTACTTGGGTTATAACGCGTACATTAACGCGCATATCAGCGTGCTATTTGTGCGCATTTCATGACAGGACTTCTAGTTTTAACTGTATACAGCTAGTCTTACCACCGGCTTTCACTACGACTTCAGCTGTCTGTCCTTTGATTTGGCTCTATTGTAGTCAAACAATAGTGTAGTTTTGTACCAGTCTTAAGGCATTATTACCTTGTTCCATAAATATTTCGACGACCCTGGACGTGTTTATGTTGTATTGTGCACATTATATATAGCACATAGGCACATACGACCAAAAAGGGATTATGTGGCCACAGGCATATCCTAAAAAGGGATTCCTTAAAAGAGGTTCCATAAGTGGGATTCTCCAAATGGGATTCCTAGCCGAATCCATAAAACCACTGACTTCGGTACCCCGTTTTCACAGTATGAGGCAATCAGGGTCATGCGAAAATCCCTCATTGAGGTATTATCTATTATTGCCCATACCCTCATCTGGGTTTCAAAGACCACGTCCCATGGCATCCCACTTCCAGCACCCCCAATCTAGCAACCACTGGCCTTCGATCCCCTTTTTTATCGTACAAGGTTATGAGGAAATCCCTCAATGGGGTATAATCTATCATTTCTCATATCCGCATCTGGAGTGCCACGTTCAATGTCACCCAGCTTCCAGCACCCCTAACTAACAAACGACTGGCATTCGGCACTCATTTTTGTCGTATGGGTGCCATGAGGAAATCCCTCAGTGAGGTATAATCTGTCAGCCCTCATATCATCTTCTAGGTATTTAAGGATACCTATGACACGGTGATGTACTATTTGACAGTATTTGTGGATACCTTTTGGGGGAAACTTGCCAATGCCATCTACCTCTACCACACTATACAACTACCACTACTTCTAAACCTAATACTAACCTACAAATTACTATGTAACTAAGTACATATACAGAACGACACACGCGTGTGAATGGGTTAAACGATATGGCACGAGTGCCAGCGCGGAAGGATAAATCGATAGGCCACAGGCAAGTGCCATTAACCCGTTCATACGCACCTGTCGTTCTGTTTATTACACGTCTTCACATCTATGAAAGCAATTATAAGGACACTCGGCAATTCATTTGACAACTCGCCCCCTGAGTTTCAATGTGTTCTATTTCCCAGTAGGCATACAGAACACATTGAAACTCAGGGGACGAACTATCACGTGGTACGGGTTTTTACCTACCCGAAGCCGACCGTTCGGCCTCATGGGATACGGCTGGCTTCGGGTAGGTAAAAAGCCGTACCACGTGATCAGACACGGGGTAACTAATAATCCCCGATGTTTTGTGACCTACCAACCTTGTGTATCCTCCTACTACTTACTACTACAATGTGTTTTCATCAGCGACACATAATTATTAGTAAAAGGGCAAATTTAATAATACCCCTATCTTCAGTGCGTGGACAAAAAAAGAGGGTAGCCCCGCTCGAGAAAGACGCGAATATGCCACCAACTAATCACCACGTAAGGCAGCTATGGCGTTCCATATAGTTTTACACGAAAACATGATTACATGCAGTATGTTAAGATAACCGGAGAGTTTTGTATTGACGGGTCGAAGGTCACAATTACTAAAACTGTGCGTGTACTGTCGACGACAGTACACGCACAGTTTTAGTAATTGTGACCTTCGACCCGTCAATACAAAACTCTCCTCGATCGTCTCGAACAAGATTTTGCGAAGTACACCGGATCAGATATTCACAACGAACGTTAAACGATTGCAGCAGCGAGGCCGCACTCGGTACGACAGTAGCAAAATTCTCATCGGTTGTTCATATTATAAGCTTGGCGACCTCGGACATTGTTTATGAAGGATGGATGAAGTAAAAATTCGAGAAGCACGTGTCGAAGACTGTCATGAAATTCTGCGATTGATCATTGTAAGTTCCTTTTTAATATAAGAGCCCGTTACCTTTGAATGGGTGGCTTCCTAGATTTTACCGAAGTTGGTTCACACTTTGAACTTAAATACGTTTGTATAACAGGCCCGTTTGTTCATTACATGTTGATAAACCACTGAAAGAACTGCACTGAAAAAATTACCGTACGGTGTACCATTTAGGTCAAAATCGATTCTACAGCGATGAGATTGAAATGTACATCCAACGTGAATTTTAGTAGGTGCACCTGCATTTTAGCGTTCCACTTACATTAGAATTATAAGTACATCTTTAACCCTTCACCTAACGTAACGGCCAAAAACTGCCAAGCGCTATTCACAAAATTCTACGTTACTGGAATTGTTTCTGACCACCCCTGGGTCGAGGTTCCTTCTGTTGATAAATAATACGGGAACGTGCGGATGAACAATTGTATTATGTTATGGTGGGTAGGTGGTTCCGAATAAAGGTTTGAAATTGCGCCCTTTCGGTGAGAAGCATACTTCGCTTAGGCAAGGTGGTGCTTCGTGGGAAGTTGCTATTCTTAGATGTGTGGTCTCTGAAGAATCGTTGGTAGTCAGATAAAAAGTAAAATTGGTTTTCACACTTCGCATAGACCTTCTCTACTCCCCTCTGGGTTATGTTGCTGCCTGCTTGATAAGCTACCCGGTCAGCATGTCTGACGCTACACCATTGTAGCTACCTTTGAATTAGGCCAAACCCTTTCAAAATTTAATTTTTCAGATTGTTTGTGTGGAGACATCATCCAGAGAAGTGTGCGCGTGTGTGTATGGCGGGGGGGGGGGGGGGGGGTGGTAGGGGACACCTTCACCTTGAGCAAGAAAGCAGAATGAGGGGGCATTCTAGCCCTTTCATGTGGTAATAAGATGTACTGCGATTAAGATACAATCACTGTCAATTGCCTTCTTTAAACATATTTTTATTTGTCATAACTATTGAGCAAAAAGGGATAGGAGGACAAGTGTTTTCTACTTAGTAAAAACCTCCGTTCCCATAACATGAATACAGAAAATGTTATAAATTAATGGTGAAACAAACAAGTTTTTGAAATTCATAAATGTAAAATAAGCTATATGAATGGGTTTATATATATATATATATATATATATATATATGTGTGTGTGTGTGTGTGTAAATAAATATGAATATGTAGCACTAAACAAAGACAGAAAAAGGAAGAAAAAAAGAAAGAAAGAAAAGCTGTTGATGTCCCTTTTGCATTCTGTATCTCTCTCGATTTGAATCAATTAATATTCAAAGCCAAAGGCCGCTTGGACGATGTTCTGATTAGGATGTGTTAAAATAATAATAATAGTAATAATAATATAATAATAATATAATAATAATAATAATCATCATCATCATTTCTTCGCCTTCTGTACTACAGCTTAGGGACGTGTCTCATAAGATCCATGCTGATTCACACAAAAAGTACGGAAAACGCCGAGTCAGCAACTCAGGCCACAAACAGGGCAACCATGACTGTCATCGTGACTGCACAATCTGTGTACCGATGCGCTGGCTCAACGTCACACCCATGACGCGTCCATTCCGTGACCCCTCCGTGCGTATTCTATATTGAAGTGGATACCTTGAGTCAGCATTGTTTTACAAATATTACTAGATGGGAAAATCGTTGTCGAACCTCTCAGTGCTACAAATAAATTGTTGCACAAATTTAATAATCAAAGTGTTAGTTTTGGTTCCTAACACCGGATCACCGTACAGTAGATTATCCACCGAATTCAGAGTAATATTAAGATTTGATATTTATTTAGTTATTTATTGGTGTTTAAGGTCACATACTTATGCACAATGGCTAATCATGCTAATCATGACCGTGACAGTTTTACGGGTGGAGGAAGCCGGAGTACCCGGAGAGAACCACCGAGCAACGACGAGCAGCTGTCAGCTCTCCAACATCGTAACTCTGAACTCTGCACCGCAGCACAGGCAGGGTTAGATTGGTTGAAGACATGCGCACCATCGACGTGCAGTACGCCTCAGTACACAGCGTCATCGTGCCCCCCTGTAGGCAATCGGGGTGAAGTGTCTTGCCCAAGGACACAACGCGGTTGCCGCAGGTGGGATTCGAACCGAGGACCTCTCGGCTTGCAGCCTGCACCTCTACCAACTGAGCCACCGCCCCCCCCCCCCCCCCCCCTTAAGATTTGATAAATTACCAATAAGAGCGTTACGAGCGTTTGAATAAGATGGGCAGACAAGGAAATAAAGTTCAAAGGAGTACTTTTGATCCGACCCTCAATTTATCAACTCTTTTCGTAATACGTTGACTTCTTGATACTGTTTACCTTTAACCCTTTACCCAACGCAGACGATATCAAAATTTATTATTTTAAATATCATTTTTTCAAAGTTTTCAAAAACTTTCAACAAAACCATATCATGTGACCCCTCGTTGGAACGAGCTCGACGAGCTCGTTCCAACGAGGGTTCACATGATATGGTTTTGTTGAAAGTTTTTGAAAAATAATATTTTTTTCAACTGCTGAATTTGCATATTACGCGGGCGGATGCGGCCGATTCGTTGGGTAAAGGGATAATGTGGAATCGGTAGAGTGCCACGCCGGTGTCGCGTTGTAAATTCTCTCCATGGGCTGCAATCTCTCCCCTGAACAGAGAAGTTCTGAGGTCCGTCCTTCTTGTATAGCAAGCAGATGACAGCTCGTTACTGTTTATTAGTTAAATGGGAGCGCGGTGGCTCAGTAGGTAGAGGTGCAGGCTGCAAGCTGAGAGGTCCTCGGTTCGAATCCCACCTGCGGCAACCGCGTTGTGCCCTTGGGCAAGACACTTCACCCCCATTGCCCATAAGAGGGCATGTTGTCGTCGTGTACTAAGGCGTACTGCACGTCGATGGTGCACTTGTCTTCAAGCAATGCTAACCCTGCTGTGTGGAGTTAGTATGTTGGGGAGCTGACAGTTGCTCGCCGTTGCTCGGTGGTTCTCTCCGGGTACTCCGGCTTCCTCCACCCGTAAAACTGTCACAGTCATGATTAGCCATTGTGCAGAAATATGTGACCTTAAACCCCAATAAATAAATAACGAGCTCGACGAGCTCGTTCCAACGAGGGGCCACATGATATGGTTTTGTTGAAATTTTTTGAAAAATAATATTTTTTCAACTGCTGAATTTGCATATTACGCGGGCGGATGCGGCCGATTCATTGGGTAAAGAGATAATGTGGAATCGGTAGAGTGCCAAGCCGGTGTCGCGTTGTAAGTTCTCTCCATGGGCTGCAATCGCTCCTCTGCACAGAGAAGTTTCGAGGTCGTCCTCCTTGTATAGCAAGCAGTTGACAGCTCGTAACTGTTTATTACTTAATTAATTATTACTTTATTAATGACGATGATCTATTACACGACTAGTTGCGGGATTGCAGCGACTGGATCACGCTACCGACAAAGGTTCTTGTCCGAATACTGGTTGTCCTCTCTCGGGATTGCACCGTCCAGTGTCACGCTGAATATAAGTTACCCGATGTACAGGACCTTGACGCCGAGTAGTTATCGTATAATCTCTAAGATAACACTTCAAACGCCACAGCTACTCTCCATTCACTCGTAAATGCGCTAAGATGCCACCCTAAAGAAATTCACCAGACGCAAACCAATGAGAGGCAAACCAATCAAGTGCACTTTTCACCAGAATGAAATACGACTCGCCGTCGCTAAGCCAGGAACATCAGGAACAACAACCCAGGAAGGGATACAATAGGCGCCGAGTTGCTACCCAGTCCACACCTCCGACCGCCTCCTGGTCCCGAGGTGTCATGACCTCTTTAACACCCACCGTCCCTCACAAAATATTTATTGGTTACATTATTATATTATCTATATACTCCATCTCTTCGCCTTCTTTATCTTCCTCTTTCCTTCATACGTCCAGCTTCCAACACCCATCTTACATCTTTTTTCACTTCTCGCCCCCGTTTGCGCCCCTCTTTAGGTCATCTCGCCCATCACCTTCTTTTCTACACTTACGTCTTTACCTCCGTCACCTCAGTTTCTGCATCGCCACTTCCGTTCTTTGTACTCCGTTGACCTGACTCTACGCCGCCACTCCCTCCGTCTTATGTGTCTACTCCTCTCCCAACAACAGTTCTTCTACCCTGGGCGAGGTTGCACTTTGGTCCACCTCAACAATTCCATCTCGATACTTCGTTCTCCGAGTTCCAATGTGTTCTGTGTGCCAGTAGGCACATAGAACACATTGGAACTTAGGGGACGACTTGCAACTGCTGTTGCTAATATATCCTCTGGCGCCGTATTCATAATCAAGGCATCTACTCCGAGGCGCCACTCCCTCTTGACGAAGGCTCTACCTGTTTCTTTCCTTCCACAATCTCTACTGGCCTCAGACATGTCTCTCCTTATGTCTTCACAAATCGTTTTGATACAAGTACTTTCTCTGACAGATCACGCAGGTATACCTCGCCCCAAACAGTTTGTCATCATGTGACGCCTCCTTAGTTATCTCTACTTACCACCAACGTCTCGAGAGCTTTCCCCACGATAAATTCCAAAGGAAGCATTAACTATTTCCCCAGCATCAAAACAGTCGGGCTGTATCCCTGATCCTAATGATGGGACGCTCTGTATGTCAGTTTGACCAACGGTTAGTGTTGGTCCCAATCTGGGTGTCTCGTTGCCTCTAAAGTTTGGTTAAATCCTTCAGTCATACCATTCGACTGTGGTCTGTGGATGGGAGGTCATTGTTCTAGTGTTCCTAACTTCAAGTAGACACATTTCTTTGAAAACACCACCTGGCGACAGTTTTAGCTTCAATGTTCGATATTGGGGCCACCTCCGTTAATTTCGTAATGTGATCCGCCATTACCACAAAGTATGCATTCCATTGGTCTGTTTTTGGTAGCGGCCGTAGTACAATATGTCCATTGCAACTTTCTCTTCCGGTTCTCCCGCAGCTGCTTTCTTTAAGTGCGCCCGTGCCTTCTTTCCGGGAGCCTTACGCCTACCGCATTTATCACACAGACGATAATACAGTCGTACGTCTCGCTGCGTTTCTGGTCACCAGTATTGCTGTCTGGCTTTTACACTGTCTACAACACTCCCAGATGTCCACCCAACAGCACCGCTGAGACATTCCACCACAACCGCCTCTGTGCTCCTTTGAAACAATCAAAAGATGGCTTCCCGTCTGTCCCCATTCTTCAACCCATCGGCCGTGGACATAACATGGCGCATTTCCAACACGGCAAACTGATCTTATATCGACCTTACTTCTGGGCTTTTAGACGTCATTTAATCCCAGCTGGGTCTTGTCTTGTTCTTTAGCCATCTGTACTCTATGTTTACTGTAGCATTAGTCCGACCGACAGGGCACTGAACCTCAAAGTGGCGTCCAAAGTTTTTTCTTGATGGAATGTGTAAGAGTAACATCTCCTGATTACGAAAAGGTTTACTGGACGTCTGGTAGCCTTGAGCAATTTGAAATATCCACGTTGACTCATTTCGCGGACTGTAATGTTTGCCTGCGGCTAATACAATATTTCGGGTGCATACCAGAGTTTGCATCCGAGCCTGTGTATATTTTTAAGGGATGTTTCGGGTGTTTGGTGATTCTAATCATCAGTGCTATTCATAGCTAATGTATGTGCTGACCTTGTTTGCACATTGCAACACTTTAGATTATAAGTCATCTCCGCCAACATGTATGGTATATGGAGATTTAATACCTGCTGGATGTCGGTTTTTAAACACCGAGCTGCAGGCGAGGGGTTTAAATGAGACATCCATGTATTGAATCTCCATATACCATTCATGTTGGCGGAGATAACGTTTTTGTCCCATTTGAAACACAAAACAAACATAGTGGAAATAAATTTGTGGACGCATTTCTTAGCTCCACAATCACTTGGACCAAATTCGTGATAATTATTTTGTTTTTATAATCGCAGAAGACAACAGATAGAGTTACATCCCATGAGTCGTTAAGGAAACGCGTAAACGGTATTTTGTTGACATATCGTCCCCTGAGTTTCAATGTGTTCTAAGTGCCCACTGGCACATAGAACACATTGGTACTCGGGGGACAAATTATTTGCTCTTATTTTATTTTTATGATTGAATTGTCGGAAATCTGATGATATTTGTGACTATTTTCGGGTTTTTTGGTTCGATTTTTAGCTCAACTTGACAAGGTCAAGCTGAGCTATTGCCATCACTTCTCGTTCGTCGGCGTACGTACGTATGTCCACAATTTCCTTTGGCACACCTCACAGGTCGCATTTATGATCAGATCGCTTTGAAACTTGGTATGCTTTTCGCGACTTCTGAGTTTCTTTGACAGTTGGTGTGACGAAACTAGCATTATGTTTATTATGTTTATTACCTGTAATATGATAAATAGAAGATGGAGTTTTTAATGTTTTTAATGAGGTGTTCTCGTTGTTTGGAGAATCGTACCCTGCAGTGCTGTGTCAAAACTCTGACAACGAATTTGAGGTTGAAATGTTTCAAGTCCAGTTATATCACCATTATATTTCTCGTTGAATCTTAGTTGATGTACAATTGGGAGTTCTGATTCAAGCCACCAGTCTATACTTGTTCTCGTACCTTGTATCATTATTTTATTGTTAGTTCTGTAAATGTGAATAGTCGCCTTCCTCTTCGGCTTTCTTTTGGAAATAACAATAACATCCCCGACGACAACTCCTTTTTGGTCAGAAATTATTTTCCATACTGCACCATTTTTCTCAGTTTTCTTTGCCGCATTCCAGTATCGAGACGCAAATCCTCCATTCTATTTCTCAAAACGATTACTATCAAACTTGATGGTGACACATTATTTCCTCGATCTTTAGTTTCTGAACACTCAGTGTCGTCAACATCGTTCTTTTTTCTCAAAACCCTGTTAACGTTCAGTTCATATGGGAAAACATCCATGGACACTGATCCCTTCGGCAAACCATTGACAGCCAATTCCGGGGTAGAAATTATAAAGAATTAATTCCTGAAGATCACATGTATCAGACACAACAATAAAACTTGCAGATCACTTACAAATATCGAATATATAGTCCCATCACCGCTCACTTCCGTCTTCAATAGTTACAAATAACTCTATACCATTATAATAAATAATATCGGAGCAGGAGCAATTTCTGTTGCGGCCATATCGCACGACGTCACGACGTCACTGAGTATATATGTGTATATGTGTATAAATAAATATGAATATGTAGCACTAAACAAAGACAGAAAAAAGGAAGAAAAAAAAAGAAAAGCTGTTGATGTCCCTTTTGCATTCTGTATCTCTCGATTTGAATCAATTAATATTCAAAGCCAAAGGCTGCTTGGGCGATGTTCTGATTAGGATGTGTTAAAATAATAATAATAATAGTAATAATAATATAATAATAATCATCATCATCATCATCATTTCTTCGCCTTCTGTACTACAGCTTAGGGACGTGTCTCATCAGATCCATGCCGATTCACACAAAAAGTAGGGAAAACGCCGCGTCAGCGAATCAAGCCACAAACAGCGCAACCGTGACTGTCATCGTGACTGCACAATCTGTGTACCGATACGCTGGCTCAACGTCACCCCCGTGACGCGTCCATTCCGTGACCCCTCCATGCGTATTCTATATTGAAGTGGATACCTTGAGTCAGCATTGTTTTACAAATATTACTAGATGGGAAACTCGTTGTCGAACCTCCCAGTGCTACAAATAAATTGTTGCACAAATTTAATAATCAAAGTGTAAGTTTGGGTTTCTAACACCGGATCACCGTACAATAGATTATCCACCGAATTCAGAGTAATATTACGATTTGATAAATTACCAATAAGAGCGTTACGAGCGTTTGAATAAGATGGGCAGACAAGGAAATAATGTTCAAAGGAGTACTTTTGATCCGACCCTCAAATTATCAACTCTATACGTAATACGTTGACTTCTTGATACTGTTTAGCCCCTTTACCCAACGCAGACGATATCAAAATTTGTTATTTTAAATATCATTTTTTTCAAAGTTTTCAAAAACTTTCAACAAAACCATATCATGTGACCCCTCGTTGGAACGAGCTCGACGAGCTCGTTCCAACGAGGGGTCACATGATATGGTTTTGTTGAAAGTTTTTGAAAAATAATATTTTTTCAACTGCTGAATTTTCATATTACGTGGGCGGATGCGGCCGATTCATTGGGTAAAGGGATAATGTGGAATCGGTAGAGTGTCACGCCGGTGTCGCGTTGTAAGTTCTCCCCATGGGCTGCAATCTCTCCTCTGCACAGAGAAGTTCTGAGGTCCATCCTTCTTGTATAGCAAGCAGTTGACAGCTCTTAACTGTTTATTAGTTAAATGGGAGCGCGGTGGCTCAGTAGGTAGAGGTGCAGGCTGCAAGCTGAGAGGTCCTCGGTTCGAATCCTACCTGCGGTAACCGCGTTATGCCCTTGGGCAAGACACTTCACACCCATTGCCCATATGGTGGCACGGTGACGTCGTGTACTAAGGCGTACTGCACGTCGATGGTGCACTTGTCTTCAAGCAATGCTAACCCTGCTGTGTGGAGTTAGTATGTTGGGGAGCTGACAGTTGCTCGCCGTTGCTCGGTGGTTCTCTCCGGGTACTCCGGCTTCCTCCACCCGTAAAACTGTCACAGTCATGATTAGCCATTGTGCAGAAATATGTGACCTTAAACCCCAATAAATAAATAACGAGCTCGACGAGCTCGTTCCAACGAGGGGCCACATGATATGGTTTTGTTGAAATTTTTTGAAAAATAATATTTTTTCAACTGCTGAATTTGCATATTACGCGGGCGGATGCGGCCGATTCATTGGGTAAAGAGATAATGTGGAATCGGTAGAGTGCCAAGCCGGTGTCGCGTTGTAAGTTGCAATCTCTCCTCTGCACAGAGAAGTTCCGAGGTCGTCCTCCTTGTATAGCAAGCAGTTGACAGCTCGTAACTGTTTATTACTTAATTAATTATTATTTTATTAATGACGATGATCTATTACACGACTAGTTGCGGGATTGCAGCGACTGGATCACGCTACCGACAAAGGTTCTTGCCCGAATACTGGTCGTCCTCTCTCGGGATTGCACCGTGCAGTGTCACGCTGAATATAAGTTACCCGATGTACAGGACCTTGACGCCGAGAAGCTATCGTATAATCTCTAAGATAACACTTCAAACGCCACAGCTACTCTCCATCCACGCGTAAATGCGCCAAGATGCCACCCTAAAAAATCCACCAGACGCAAACCAATGCGAGGCAAACCAATTAAGTGCACTTTTCACCAGAATGAAGTACGACTCGCCGTCGCCAAGACAGGAACATCAGGAACAACAACCCAGGAAGGGATGCAATAGTCGTCGAGTTGCTACCCAATCCACACCTCCGACGGTCTGTTTTTGGTAGCTGCCGTAGTACAATATGTCAACTGCAACTTTCTCTTCCGGTTCTCCCGCAACTGCTTTCTTTAAATGCGCCCGTGCCTTCTTTCCGGGAGCCTTACGCCTACCGCATTTATCACACAGACGATAATACATTCATACATCTCGCTGCGTTTCTGGTCACCAGTATTGCTGCTGTCTGACTTTTACACTGTCTACAACACTCCCAGATGTCCACCCATCAGCACCGCTGAGACATTCCACCACAACCGCCTCTGTACTGTCCATTCTTCAACCCATCGCACGTGGACATATCATGGCGCATTTCCAACATGGCAAACTGATCTCATAGCGACTTTACTTCTGGGCTTTTAGACGTCATTTAATCCCAGCTGGGTCTCGTCTTGTTCTTTAGCCATCTGTACTCTATGTTTACTGTAGCATTAGTCCGACCGACAGGGCACTGAACCTCAAAGTGGCGTCCAAAGTTTTTTCTTGATGGAATGTGTAATCGTAACATCTCCTGACTACGAAAAGGTTTACTGGACGTCTGGTAGCCTTGAGCAATTTGAAATGTCCACGTTGACTCATTTCGCGGAGTGTAATGTTTGCCTGCGGCTAATACAATATTTCGGGCGCATACCAGAGTTTGCATCCGAGCCTGTATATATTTTTAAGGGATGTTTCGGGTGTTTGGTGATTCTAATCATCAGTGCTATTCATAGCTAATGTATGTGCTGACCTTGTTTGCTCATTGCAACACTCTAGATTATAAGTCATCTCCGCCAACATGTATGGTATATGGAGATTTAATACCTGGATGTCTTTTTTTAAACACCGAGCCGCAGGCGAGGGGTGTAAATGAGACATCCAGGTATTAAATCTCTATATACCATACATGTTGGCGGAGATAACGTTTTTGACCCATTTGAAACACAAAACAAACATAGTGGAAATAAATTTGTGGACGCATTTCTTAGCTCCACAATCACTTGGACCAAATTCGTGATAATTATTTTGTTTTTATAATCGCAGAAGACAACAGATAGAGTTACATCCCGTGAGTCGTCAAGGAAACGAGTAAACGATATTTTGTTGACATATCGTCCCCTGAGTTCCAATGTGTTCTAAGTGCCCACTGGCACATAGAACACATTGGTACACGGGGACAAATTATTTGCTCTTATTTTATTTTTATGATTGAACTTTCGGAAATCTGATGATATTAATGACTATTTTCGGGTTTTTTGGTTCGATTTTTAGCTCAACTTGACAAAGTCAAGCTGAGCTATTGCAATGACTTCTCGTCCGTCGGCGTACGTACGTACGTACATCCACAATTTCCTTTGGCACACCCCACAGGTCGCATTTATGATCGGATCGCTTTGAAACTTGGTATGCTTGTCTGGGGTGACCTCTAGATGGGAGCTATCGATTTTCGTCCATTTTCGTCAAAACTGTTGCCGCGGCCAACGTTCTTAGAACTTAGTTTAGTCAGACCCCAATATTTCCCTTTGGCACACCCTACAGGGCACATTTATGATCGGATTGCTTTGAAACCTGGCATGCGTTTGGGGTGACCCCTAAATGGGAGCTATCGATTTTCTTCCATTTCCATCAAAACATGTTGCCGCGGCAAACGTTCTTAGAACTTAGTTTAGTTAGATCTCAATATTTCCCTTTGGCACATCCTACAGGGCACATTTATGATCGGATTGCTTTGAAACCTGGCATGCTTGTTAGGGCTGTCCTCTAAATTGGAGCTATCTATTTTCTTCCATTTCCGTCAAAAAATGTTACCGCGGCCAACGTTCTTATAACTTAGTTTTGTCAGACCTCAATATTTCCCTTTGGCACATCCTACAGGGCACATTTATGATCGGATTGCTTTGAAACCTGGCATGCTTGTTAGGGGTGTCCTCTAAATTGGAGCTATGGATTTTCTTCCATTTCCGTCAAAAAATGTTGCCGCGGCCAACGTTCTTAGAACTTAGTTTAGTCAGACCTCAATATTTCCCTTTGGCACACCCTACAGGGCACATTTATGATAGGATTGCTTTGAAACCTGGCATGCTTGTTTGGAATAACCTCTAGATGGGAGCTATCGATTTCCATCCATTTCCGTCAAAAAATGTTGCCGCGGCCAACGTTCTTAGAACTTAGTTTAGTCAGACCTCAATATTTCCCTTTGGCACACCCTACAGGTCACATTTACGAACGGATTGCTTTGAAACCTGGCATGGTTGTTTGCGGTGACCTCTAGATGGGAACTATCGATTTTCTTCTATTTCACTTTGTCAAAAAATGTAGCCGATGGCAACGATCTTCAGTCAGGCATCAATATACTCCTTTGGCATGCCATACAGAGCACATTTTTGATCAGATCGATTTGAAACTTGGTATGCTTGTTTGGGGTTACCTCTAGATGGAAGCTATCGATTTCCTTCTATATCTGCCATAAATGTTGCCGCTGGCGACGGCCTTTGATGAACTTAGTGCAGTTATGCATCAAAATTTCCCCCTGGCCCACCCTGCAGGGCACATTTATTATTGGATCACTTTGAAAATTGGTATGCCTGGTTGGGGTGACCTCTAGATGGGAGCTATCTTTCATTTCCGTCAAAAAATGTTGCCATTGGCAACGTTCTTAGACCTTAGTTTAGCCAGACCTCAATATTTCCCTTTGGCACACCCTACAGGGCACATTTATGATCAGCTCGGTTTGAAACTTTGTATGCTTGTTTGCGGTTACCTCTGGATGGGAGCTATCAACCTTTTTCGATTTCCGTCAAAACATGTTGCCACTGGCAATGACCTTCGATGTACTTAGTGCAGTTGTGCATCAATATTTCGCTTTTGGCACACCCTGCAGTGCACAGTTTTAACCAGATCACTTCGAAACTCGGTATGCTTGTTTGGGGTGAGCTGTAGATGGGAGCTATCGATTTTCTTCCATTTCCGTCAGAAAATGTTGCCGCTGGCAATATTCTTAGAACTTAGTTTAGTCAAACCTCAATATTTCCCTTTGTCACACTCTACAGGGCACTTTTATGATCGAATTGTATTGAAACCTGGCATGCTTGTTTGGGGTGACTTCTATATGGGAGCTATTGAGTTTCTTCCATTTTCCTTCAAAAAATGTTGCCACTGGCAACGACCTTTGGATTTAGTTTAGTCAGGAATCATCATATTCCTTTGGCACGTCCTACATTTATGACCAGGATGATTTGAAACTTGGTATGTTTGTTTGGGGTTACGTCTAGATGGGAGCTATCGATTTTCTTCCATTTCCGTCAAAAATAGTTGCCATTGGCAACAACCTCTGATGAACTTAGTAAAAACTTAGTGCAGTTAAGCATCAATATTTCCGTTTGACACACCCTACAGGGCACATTTATGATTGGATCGCTTGCAAACTTGGTGTGCTTGAGTGGGGTGACAACTAAATGGGAGCTGTCGATTTTCTTCCATTTCTGTCAAAAAATGTTGCCGCTGACCTTTGAACTTAGTTTAGTCAGACCTCAATATTTCCCTTTATCACACCCATCAGGGCACATTTATGATCAGATCACTTTGAAACTTGGTATGCATGTTCGGGGTGACCTCTAGATGTGAGCTGTTGCTTTTTTTCATTTCCATGAAAAATTATTGTCGTTATCACCAGCCTTTGAACTTACTGCATTCGTGCATCAACTTATCCCTTTGGCACTCTCTGCAGGGTATATTTATGAAAAACATTGCCACAAGCAATGACCTTCTACTTAGTGCATATGTGCATTAACATCTTCCTTTGGCATGCCTTGGAGGGCACATTCATTATCAGGTTGTTTTGAAACTTTGTATGCTTATGCAGGGTGACAAAGATAGGAGCTATTGATTTTCTTTTCATTTCCATCAAAAACTGTTGCTGTTAGCAACAATCTTTGAATTTATTGCATCTGTGCATCAACATTCTTCTCTGACATGGCCTACAGGACACATTTATCGTGGGATTGTTTTTTAACTTGGTGTGCTCATTAGGCAAGACCTTTAGATAAGAGCTATTGATTAGCATTCATTTCTGTGAAAAAAGTTGCCATTTACAATAACCTCTGAACATACTGCATTTGTGTATCAACTTTCTTCCTTTAGCCAGTCTTACAGTTTACATTTAAAAATGCATAGATTACTCTGACGTTGTGCACACACAATGCTGTTATGTTGAAATTTCATCAAATAACATTGGTACCAATGATCTCCAATTTTGCCATTTCATTTATAACTTACCAAGTTCAAGTTTGTCAGGTTGAGCTACAGTGTCATTGACACTTTCATTATTTCCAGCCGAGCAAAAGCGGAAAGCTTTCGTTTAAACCATATACCTACCCCCGATGTTTCGCGTGTGCTTACACCCTGGATGTTGCACGCTCTCATATACCTTGGATGTTGGGTGCATCCTTTGCCATGGCTTTTTGTCCAAGGCATTCTGACCAATCAAAATACCGAATTTATCGGGATATAGGGACAAAGATATTTAGATAAATATTTATTTGGCAGCATATTTAACAAATACAAATACAATCATCAAGAAACAATAGATCAAGAAAAAACATGCTGCTCGAGAATGTCATAGCCTATCTGGCTGTCTTCCTGTCATTCTCGTAAGTGATACTATTATACTTGGCAGAAGGGGAACTGTTATTTACGTGAAGTGCTATTCGAAATGTCCTGCAGAGTACCATCCTGCAAGGATGACTAGGGCTGTCACGATTTTTTTAATTTAGGAATCGATTAATCGTCGCAAATAATCGATCATAATCGATTAATCGTACCTAGATGACCCCCTCTCCCTCTCTCTGACGTCGATAAAAAAATGAAGTTCACGTCAGTTGACCTACCTCCGGTAAACAACGAAGAAGATCCTCTTTTAGGTACATTCAAAGCTTTGATGTTCTGAACTTTTGAACCGCCAGTGTAATAATCAAGACCGGTCGGCAGTTGCGAACTTCGCAACTGCCGACCGGTCTTGATTATTACACTGACGGTTCAAAAGTTCAGAACATCAAAGCTTTGATGAATGCACCTGACAGACAAGTGCTTCCAACGGCTTCTTGGGGTTTAACATCGATGTTCTTAACTCTTTACCTTTAGAAACAATAGTTTTTTTTCATAAAATTTTCTTTTAATTATTAAACGTCTAAAGCGGGATAAAATTTACCGATTATTCGACAACGAAAAATACTAATCGATTTCGCTGTGACCGATAAACAATCGACTAATCGATTAATCGTGACAGTCCTAAGGATGACCCCAGATAGTAGTTTTTAGTCATGAAAGTGTAATAATCAACGTATATCCGTTGACTATAGCCTGTTGGAATATTAGTTTATTGAGTTGAACCCGCCTGTGTTGGTCATTCTCTGTCGTATACGTCGCCATTGTATCGAAGCTGCAATAAGTCTCGACCTCGGGCGAAAAGAGTAAAAATAATAAGTCCATCCTGAGCCCTCTGCCCCTTTAAAAGTAGCGTTACCAACAACAGCAACAAGAATCACATCAGTGGCAACAGCAAATCGAACTGGGTATAAAAGAGGCGAATTTTTATTAACATGAACGGTATCAAATTTAAACCACGCTCGTCTATTACTTTCTTTTTCAGGGAAACCAGATCACGTGACCTCCCATTG
Source organism: Pictodentalium vernedei (assembly GCA_031216915.1). Lineage (NCBI taxonomy): Eukaryota > Metazoa > Mollusca > Scaphopoda > Dentaliida > Dentaliidae > Pictodentalium > Pictodentalium vernedei. Next base: position 426,524,273 of record CM062290.1, on the reverse strand, counting down.
GAGGGGGCTGGACTCACTCCAATGGCGGTCACATAATTTGGTATCTCTGAATGTTTTAAAGATTTTTATTTTTCTACTCGTGTGTTTATTTATTTATTTATTTATTTATTTATTTATTTATTTATTTATTTATTTATTGTGTCGCCGCCCCACGAAGTGGGGAGCGACATATAGGGATTCCTTTTGTCGTCTTGCGTCGTCCGCGTCACACTTTCTCTTATCCGCCAATCCTCTTTAACCAATGAATGGATTTTGATGAAACTTTCAGTGATTCTTTATCTATCACATCATGGCATTGGGCACCTCCTATTTTATTTTTTGATCCGCTGTATTTTTTCCAGAGTTATGCCCCTTTTCCACTTAGAATTCTGTCTGAAACGCCAGGCTTCTCTTATCCGCCACCCCTCTTTAACCTATGAATGGATTTTGATGAAACCTTCAGTGATTCTTTATCACATCATGGCATTGTGCACCTCCTACTTTATTTTTTGATCCGCTGTATTTTTTCCAGAGTTATGCCCCTTTTCCACTTAGAATTCTGTCTGAAACGCCAGGCTTCTCTTATCCGCCACCCCTCTTTAACCTATGAATGGATTTTGATGAAACTTTCAGTGATTCTTTATCATATCATGGCATTGTGCACATCCTATTTTATTTTTTGATCCGCTGTATTTTTTCTAGAGTTATGCCCCTTTTCCACTTAGAATTCTGTCTGAAACGCCAGGCTTCTCTTATCCGCCAATCCTCTTTAACCTATGAATGGATTTTGATGAAACTTTCAGTGATTCTTTATCACATCATGGCATTGTGCACCTCCTATTTTAGTTTTTGATCCGCTGTATTTTTCCAGAGTTATGCCCCTTTTCCACTTAGAATTCTGTCTGAAACGCCAGGCTTCTCTTATCCGCCACTCCTCTTTAACCTATGAATGGATTTTGATGAAACTTTCAGTGATTCTTTATCACATCATGGCAATGTGCACCTCCTATTTTATTTTTTGATCCGCTGTATTTTTTCCAGAGTTATGCCCCTTTTCCACTTAGAATTCTGTCTGAAACGCCAGGCGACACACGTCTTCCATGGAAGACTTACATCTAAGTTTATTCATTTGTGTTTACTTACCACACAATGGCTAATCGTGACCACAGCATGGAGATGAAGTCAAGGTTAGTCAATAGTTTATTCTCGTGTTGTCCACTTCAAAGGACTTCCACCCCAAGCCCTAGGTGACTGGGTCCTATTTTACCAGTACAACAGAGCTTGTCTACCACAATAATCAAGCACCGCCTCATTTCTCAGGGTTTCCACGGTTGTCTTACGTTTGTCAATTGGTTTTTGTTTTGTTAGGAATGTGGTCAATATTAGCGAAAAGGACCACACAGGCAACTTAACTTGCTTGTTTTTTTTAAACAATTTACGGCCATATTGTTGAACAGCATGCTCTAGGTTGTTCCAGAAACGGGGAAAAGTGTGTAAGGGGAGTTCAGCTGAAAATGTTGCTCTCGGTGTTCGGGTCTGGATTTGTCCACACTGCCTGGTGTTCATACCAGAGGGATTTTGATATACATCAAAATAGTTGTTAAAACTTCCAGGTAATTTGTTTTTTGACCAGTCATGCATAAATAAGAGAACATGGAGATAATAACGATCCCTAAATTTTAAAATACGATGCTGCCTGAATAGGGGTTCTGTATGGGAATTGGGTTTTTTGTTACTTATAATGCGAAGGGCCTTTTTGTAATTTGAACATTAAATTGTTTGAGGGAGCATGTCCCCAGGCTCGGATACCATAGAGTAGATGAGTGTGCACAAGTGACAAATAAAAGATTTTTAAGGCTTCTAGCGGGAGGTATTTTTTTGCTCTGTTGCAAGGGGGGGGGGGGGGGGGCACTACTAAAATTTGCAAGACGTGACGTCCTATTTTTTATTCAGCTCCTTTTTACACCCACCCACCCCTACGTGCAAATTTTCTACTACCGTTCTCAGACACCCACCCCCACTCTCCCATTAAAATCCAAAATAAACTTAGTAGGCACGGCTGCCTTTAGGGGGGGGGGGAGTCATAATGTTCTTAAACTGGTACCACCAATTTAAACCTCTGTGGGCTGCTGTGGGCCCCAATCTACAAATGACAAGCTGTTCATTATCAGGCTTGGCCAGAGCAGGTGTACATATACGGGAACAAATTTTCATTTGAATTGTTCTGTCAGTATTCTCAGGTGTTTGCTACCTTCCTCTTCTATCCATACAAATTCTATTAATAAATAACTTGGGTTGAATTTAGTGCATCAGAGAGAATTTTCCCCAAATATTGTCTGCACATTTTCTACATTTCGAACAAGACACCCACCCTCTACTAACGTGTGACATTTTCCCAATTAAGCTCAATATTCTCACAAAAAAGCCTCCTGATGGTGTATTTATGTTAAGAGTGTGATGTACAACATCATCTTTAAGGTTTGAAACACAGATGACGGTATATATTAGCTGATATATTGATATATTTTTAAAAAATTCAAAAAATTGCACAAGTTGGAAATGCACATTTTTGGCGCACTCAAGAGACCCACCCACCCCCACGTCACGTCTTGCAAATTTTTGGTCCCCCCCCCCCCCACCCCCTGTCTGTTGAATGAATAAATGGCATGTGCCATTTTTGCACATACAACTGAAATGTGAGTTTTGAAATTGAGGTTTTCGTCTATATGAATGCCTAAAAATTTAACACTTGTTTTTCATGATCATTTCCAAGGGCCTTAACTGAAGTTTGATGGAATAATATAGATTTATTTCCAGTATTGTATGAATCACCTTTCGGATGAAGCAGGATAAAATTTGTTTTATTGGCATTCGGAGTAAGCTTTTTGGTTATACACCATTCGCAAATGTTTACAAGTTCCGAATTTACATTATTTATTAAGAGGTCTGTTGTCTAGGTTACTGTCAGATGTATGGGCTGTTGTGTCATCCGCATATGTCAAGATTTTCAGAAGTGTTCAATTACATATATCATTTATAAAAATTAGAAAAAGAGGGGGGACCCAAAATAGAGCCTTGAGGTACACCAGTAGAAACATGTTCAAGGTCGGAAGTGGTATCAAGAAATTGTACATTCTGTTTACGATCATTGAGATAGTCTTGAACCCAAGATTTCGCCACACCCCTAATACCGTAATGTCCCAGTTTTTCGATCAAAGTATTATGATCAGTTGTATCGAAGGCTTTTGAGAAGTCCAGAAAAAGGGATAATGTGCAATCTTTTGACGGCTTGTCATTCTCAACAGCGACATTATTCATAAGATGTAGAATCGGGTGTCTTGTGGAGTGATTCTTTCTAAATCCAAATTGGTGCTGGTTTAACCCTTTACCTAACGAATCGCCAGCATCCGCCCGCGTAATATGCAAATTGAGCAGTTGAAAAAATTTAATTTTTCAAAATATTTCAACAAAACCATACCATGTGGCCTCTCATTGGAACGAGCTCATTGAGCTCGTTCCAATGAGGGGTCACATGATATGGTTTTGTTGAAATTTTTTGAAAAATTTAAAAAAAATGATATTTAAAATAATAAATTTTGATATCGTCTGCGTTGGGTAAAGGGTTAAAAAGCCATGACAATCAAGGTAACTTGTAAGTCGACTGTGCATATGTTTTTCCAAATTTTTTCAAAAGGCTGATAAAATACTGATTGGTCGATAGTTGTTAAACAGTTGTTTGTCTCCAGATTTGTAAATTGGGGTAACATTAACAATTTCAGTTTTGAAGGAACAATTCCAGTAGAAAACGATAAATTTATGATATGTGTTATTGGGTGGACAATTTCTGTTGATATATATTTTAATAGCTTGGTAGATAACCCATTATTATCTTTACTATGCTTGGGGTGTAGATTAAGTATACAACTAATGACCTCGGGACATGTTGGAGTTACAAAAGAAGTGTCAATGACACTGTAGCTTTACTTGTCTGTGTATTGTGTTTCATGAAAAGGATAATGTTCAATGTTTATGAAAGGATTATGAAATAAGACAAGAATTGTGATAATAGGGAATATGTTAATTTCTGTTCCCTGTATGCTATGTTTTTAAAAATACCGATAGGATCACCGATCCAATGTCGAGTTGTGACAGCACAAAAGTGGGTTTAATCATTATCAACTTATCGTCCGGAAACCAATTGTTTACATTTTACTATGTGAAGGATCACTGTGACCTTGACCTTTGACCTAGTGATTCCGAAATAAATAGGGCTCTTTCTTACACCAATGCCAACCTACCTATGAAGTTTCATGAACGTTGGTGGAACCATTGTCAAATTAGTATCTGGAAACCAACTGTTCACGATTTATTATGTTCAAGGTCACTGTGACCTTGGACTTTGATCTAGTGAGTCCAAGATAAATAGGGGTCTGCCACTCACCTAGGCCAATCTACCTATGAAGTTGCATGAATGTGGGTCAAACCATTATTAAGTTATCATCAGGAAACCAATTGTTTACGATTTACTATGTTGAAGGTCACTATGACCTTGATCTTTCACCTAGCAAGCCTAAAATAAATAGGGTTCTTCCTCTCACTGATGCCAACCACCTACCTATGAAGTTTCATGAACGTGGGTCGAAACATTATCAAGTTATCATCCGGAAACCAATTGTTTACGATTTACTGTGTTGAAGGTCACTGTGACATTGATCTTTCACCTAGCGAGTCCAAAATAAATAGGGTTCTTCTTCTCACTGATGCCAACCTAACTATGAAGTTTCATGAACATGGGTCGAACCATTATCAAGTTATCATCCGGAAACCAATTGTTTTGATTTATTATGTTCAGGGTCACTGTGACCTTGACCTAGTGAGTCCAAAATAAATAGGGTTCTTTCTCTCACGAAAGCCAACCGACTTATGAAGTTTCGTGAATGTGGGTTGAACCGTAGTCAAGTTATCATCCGGAAACCAATTGTTTACAATTTACTATGTTTAAGATCACTGTGACCTTGACCTTTGACCAAGCAAGTCCAAAACTAAAGCCCGCCCGCCATTCATCAAACTATAAGTCGAGTTTGACTTCGTCACAACTCGACTAATAAAAATAATACGAGGTGTACATTGTACTAAACAGCTGAGGGGTGGGTTAATGTGGACTTCACAGTTAATGTATGTGGCCCTCACAGTTAACGTATGTCAACGAAAGTTACCAAGTTACAGTGAAATTATTCCAAAACGAGTCACCCTATCAAGTTACATTGAAATCCCTTCATAAATATGGCCTGTAGACTGTGTTAAAGGTTTTCGGGCTTCAGGCCTGTGAAGCCATAATGGTTGACCGATTGCAACTAAAAGGGGACGTCCACATCTCGACATTATACTGAGTCATTCTACCAAGTTACAATGAAATCCCTTCTTAAATACGACCTGTAGTCTGTACTAAAGTTTTTCGGGTTTTGGGTTCGGAGAGCCATCATGGATGAATGATCATGACCAAAAGGGAACGTTGTCATCTGGGCATCATCCGGAGTGATCCTACGAAGTTACAATGAAATCCCTTTATAAATATGACCTGTAGACTGTGCTCAAGGTTTTCGGTCTTCGGGCCCCTGAAGCCGTCACAGTTTACCAATCGCGACCAAAAGGGGATGTCATCATCTAGGCATTATATGGAGTCAACCTAACAAGTTACAATGAAATCCTTCCATAAATACGACCTATAGACAATGCTAAAGGTTTTGGGGTTTTGGGCTCGGGTAGCCATCAAGGCTCAATGATCGTGACCAAAAGGGGACGTTCTCATCTAGACATTATTTGGAGTCATCCTACCAAGTTACAATGGAATTCCTTCTTAAATATGACCTGTAGACTGTACTAAAGGTTTTGGGGCTGCGGGCCCCTGTAGCCATCACAGTTGACCAATCGCGACCAAAAGGGGATGTCATCATCTAGGCATTATATGGAGTCAACCTAACAAGTTACAATGAAATCCTTCCATAAATACGACCTATAGACTATGCTAAAGGTTTTGGGGTTTTGGGCTCGGGCAGCCATCAAGGCTCAATGATCGCGACCAAAAGGGGACGTTCTCATCTAGACATTATTTGGAGTCATCCTACCAAGTTACAATGGAATTCCTTCTTAAATATGACCTGTAGACTGTACTAAAGGTTTTTGGGCTGCGGGCCCCTGTAGCCGTCACAGTTGCCCAGTCGCATCCAAAAGGGGGCGTTCTCATCTAGACATTATATGAAGTCAGCCTACCAAGCTACAGTGAAATCCCTTCATAAATATGACCTGTAGACTGTGCTAAAGGTTTTCGGGCTTTAGGCTCGGGCAGCCATCATGATTGAATTATCGAAACCAAAAGGGGACGTCCTCATCTGGACATTATTTGGAGTCATCCTACTAAGTTACAATGAAATCCCTTCATAAATATGACCTGTAGACTGTGCTAAAGGTTTTTGGGCTTCGGGCCCCTGTAGCCGCCACAGTTGCCCAATCGGATCCAAAAGTGGATGTTCTCATCCAGACATTATATGAAGTGAACCTACCAAGCTACAATGAAATCCCTTCATAAATATGACCTGTAGACTGTGCTAAAGGTTTTCGGGCTCGGGCAGCCATCATGATTGAATGATCGCAACCAAAAGGGGAATTCTCATTTGGGCATCATCTGGAGTGATCCTACGAAGTTACATTGAAATCCCTTCATAAATATGACTTGTAGACTGTGCTCAAGGTTTTCGGGCTTCGGGCCCCTGTAGCCGTCACAGTTGACCAATCACGACCAAAAGGGGATGTCATCATCTAGGCATTATATGGAGTCAACTTAACAAGTTACAGTGAAATCCTTTCATAAATTCAACCTGTAGACTATGCTAAAGGTTTTTGGGCTCGGGCAGCCATCAAGGCTGAATGATCTCGACCAAAAGGGGACGTTCTCATCTAGACATTATTTGGAGTCATCCTACTAAGTTACAATGAAATTCCTTCATAAATATGACCTATAGACTGTGCTAAAGGTTATTGGGCTTCGGGCTCCTGTAGCCATCACAGTTGCCCAGTCGCGTCCAAAAGGGGGTGTTCTCATCAAGACATTATATGAAGTCAACCTACCAAGTTACAATGAAATCCTTTCATAAATATGATCTGTAGGCTGTGCTAAAGGTTTTCGGGTTTTGGGCTCGGGCAGTCGTCATGGCTGACAGATCGCGACCAAATGGGGACGTTCTCATCTAGACATCATACAGAGTCATCCTACCAAGTTACGATGAAATCCCTCCATATTAAACATGACCTGCAGACTGTGCTAAAAGTTTTTTGGTTTCGGGCTTGGGCAGCCATCACGATTGACAGATCATGACAGATCATGACCAAAGGTGGACGTTCTGATCTAGGCATTATACAGAGGCATCCTACCAAGTTACAATGAAATCCCTTCATAAATACGACCTGTAGACTGTGGTAATGGTTTTCGGGTTTAGGGCTCGGGCAGCCATACCGGTTGACCGATCGCGACCAAAAGGGGACGTTCTCATCTAGACATGACCCCAAACCTGCATATGAAATTGCGTGACGATCAGACAAGAACTACGGGGTGTAGCCTGTTCTAAAGGAAATTGTGAACAGACTCACAGACTAACAGACTTCCGCATGCGTGATGGCAATAGCTTATCTTGACTTAGTAGTACTATTATTGAGAAATTCCGAAAAATGGTGTCTAGTTGTTGGTAATTCACTATTAACCTTTTTGCACACATTCACAAAAAAAACAATTAAATTTGTTGGCAATGTAAAAAATTTTGTGGTTGGTATATTCCACCCCTTCGTCAAGTACGATTTGATTTGCAGATTACTTGTCGCAATATTTCCCAACATTTTTTAAGGTTGTTTTTGTTGTCTCTTAGAGCTGTATTATAATCGTCAGCCTTACAAACACGTTTGAATCTATTAAAAATTATACAATAATTTTTGTTCTGTTCGACATTTTCGATTGTGGGGGACTTCATTTTTTTCACAAGTAATGTTTTCTTTAATAATGATGATTGGAGCAGTCCGTTTTAGAGGAAATGCAATTTCAAATGCTTTGTTAAAGTTATCTAGAAAGCAGCCGTAAAATGTAGAATGGAATATGTATTGACAGATAATTTTTCGATTAAATGTTTATTTCGTTTTTGATGACCCCCAAACGAATTTCATCATTTCCAAATAACGTCAAGAATGTTTGTTTAAACTGCGTGGAACGCACATGGTTTTGTGAACAGACTCGATAACCTAGATGTTGTCTCACTTTTAAAGCGCATCGATTTCCTTACTATAACGGCAACGTGGCAGTGTGGGGGTCAGTCATTATATTTACCTGGCTATCACTGCATTGACTATTGTCGTGCTAAACAGAAGAATGTCAGAGGAGGAATAGCTTTTTATTGTCGTTCGAAATACACGAAATATCTCAAATCTGCTGAAAGACTGCATGGAACAACGCTGTGCATTGAATTTAGTGCAGAGATGTTTAGTCTAAACAACAATATTGTTTTCATTTCCATATACATTCCTCCATTTAATTCTTCTCACTGGAGAAATAATAATACATGTTCTATAGAATCAGTATTCAGTAACTTAGAGCGAGACCTGGTGTATTTAGAATTAGATCAATTGATTATAATTGGTGGTGTATTTAACGCACGTACAGGTGGTTGACCGGATTATGTTACAAATGATGAAGATTCACATTTAGTTTTACCTGATAATTATACATTTCATTGTGAAAATGATAGGGCAAGTTTGAATAAGGAATATAATTCGTTTGGCGCACAATTATTATCTATGTGTGAATCGTCTGGTATGAGAATAGTGAATGGTAGGACATTTGGAGATTCGCTTGGAAATTATACAAGCTACAGTTACAATGGCGCTAGTATTGTTGACTATGTATTGATAAATAAGAGGTACCTACCCAATGTTAGCTATTTTTGTGTTAAAACCCCGACAGAATTTTCGGTTCATAGTCAACTGACTGTTCATTTTGATTTTAGGGTAATCGAAGTAGAAAGTACTAAGCTTCAAAATACCTACCGAAAACATAATTTAGTTACAAAATGGTGTAAAGAGAGCGGAGATAAAGCCATTTCTACCTTTTATGACCCATATGTTCAAAAAAGATTAATGTAGTTGAGATTAAGTGAGTATAATGCGAACCCCATTGGAACCGAAAGGGCCACCCGAGATCTGAATGAAATTATATTGTTTATTAATAAAGCTTCATCGAAAGTGATAATTTTTAGGTATAAACAAAAACGTAAACATCACTGGTTTGACAGACACTGTAAACAGTTAAAAAATATATGGCAAATGACGTAAATGAGATGAAGAAGAGGCCTTATGATAAGACATTACTGCTTAAATTTCACTCTATAAAAAAGCATTATAAGCAGGAGACAAAACGTAAGCACAGAGAAATTTATGAATGTATCTCTGATAAATTATCTAGTATGGAGACAGCTAATCCTTCCGAGTACTGGAGTATTATTAACACATTTCGTGCTAAGAAAGAAGAGCCCAATTATTTACACCCAGATGAAACTGTAGAATTCTTTAAAACATTACTTTGTCCGAAAAAGATCTGAGTCTGAAATACGTCATCTTCCGTCGACAATTAAGGAGCCAGATATCAAATTAAACAATGACCACATAACTGCTAGAGAAATATCAGATGCTGTAAGGCAGCTCAAAAACAAAAAAGTCATCGGCTGTAGATAACATTCAGAATAAATTATTAAAACTTATTGTTCCAATTATTATAGATGATGTTGTCAAGCTATTTAATCAAATATTATTATCAGGTCATTATCCTGTATGTTGGAGTGAGTCTATAATAAAAACTCTCAATAAGAAAGGCGATCGACATGATCCTAACAATAACAGACCGATTGCGCTGAGTAGCAATTTCGGAAAATTATTTAATAAAGTAATAAACGCGAGGCTGAGTGAGTATTTAGAACTCAACGATTGAATAAGCGATAACCAATTTGGATTCAGAAAGTATCGTGGAACAATTGACAGTGCCTTCATTTTGTGCATGTTGGTAAATAAATATAAAGAAGAGAAGAAACCAATGTACGCAACTTTTGTTGATTTTAAGAAAGCATTTGATTAAGTAGATAAGTCGTTACTTTTTGAGAAAATGAAGTCATTGCGTATCGGTGGGAATGTCCTGAAAGTTCTTAGCTCTCTTTATGAGTCCAGTTACTATTCTATAAATACTTCTGTGGGATTGAGCCCACCTTTACTCTCAACAGTGGGTGTTAGACAAGGATGTTCTATATCCCCCACTCTTTTCAAAGTTTTTATTGATAACAAATATGGGATATTTGATGAATCCTGTTCACCTGTTAATGTGAATGGGCAACGACTCAGTCACCTACTTTTTGCCGATGACCTGGTAATGTTATCAGAGTCTCCAGCCGGATTGAATAAATGTGTTCAGAAGTTAGAATACTATGTGGATAAAAACAAACTTAGCGTCAATATTAATAAAACAAAATGCATGATTTTCAAAAAATAGAAAAGATCCTACGTTTTGTATTGGAACAGCGAAATTGGATATCGTAGATAAATATAAATACTTAGGTCTTGAATTCACACACAATGGAAACACAAAACAAGTTCAAGAGAATTTAAGTACAAAAGGATCGAAAGCAATGTTTTTCCTTACAAATTCTCTCAGAAAGTCACTTGACTTAACTCTTGATGTGAAATGCAAACTTTTTGATAAATTGATTAAGCCTATTTTATTATATGGTTGCGAGATATGGTCCCTGACCTTAATACTCCTTTTGCGGACACTTCAGCCTGTGAACAAGCCCACTTGAAATTTTGTAAACAAATATTAATGATGAACAGAAAAACATCTAATCACGCAACACGGGGAGAGTTGGGTAGATATCCTATTGTGAACGATGCTATCTTACATCTCCATAAATATGTCGATAAATTATCCAAAATTGCTGACGATAACAGACTCTCCAACTCATTCAAGGAGTCACTCAAATGTAAACTTCCGAAAACTTGGATAACTCAGTTGTCTCGTTACAATATCAAAGTTTCCGATGCTAATGCTTTGACCAATAGTAATGGGAAATGCCTGAAAGATGCGTTAGAATCTTAGCATAGAGAAAGATTTACTAAAGATATGTTTCATGATGACAAAATGAAAGGCAGTAATAAGTTACGAACGTATCGATTAGTTAAAAATGAATACAAGCTTGAACCTTAACTGAAAATCACCAGATCTCGAAAGGCCCGTGAACTGTTTACTAGACTTAGGGTTAGTAACCATAATTTAGAAATAGAAAAGGGTAGACATAAACAACCCCCAACGCCCCTAAATGCTAGGAGATGCCAGTTGTGCGATACCGGTGAAATAGAGAGCGAAAAATATTTTGTTATGTATTGTGAGGCATATGTCGAAATTAGGGAATGGGGTTCGAAGAAATTATAAAAGAAAACAAAGAATTTGAACAATTAAATGATTCGGAGAAATACTATGAAAAATTGAAAAACTGTGATAATGAATCAATTAATATTATTTCTAACATGATCTGGTCATTCTTCTGTAAGCTAGATCACCTTGTTAAAGAAAAAAGACATTAGTACTTTATATTATACATCATGTTTACTAATTCTTATTTGTTATGTTTGGATTGTGCAACTGTCATTATGTTAAACTATTAAATTAAAATTAAGTTAAGCTTCAGATGGGCATGATGAAGTGAAAGTGTCCGAAAAATCACACGTATTTAATAGGGCCTTAAATTTATCAACGCTCTTCTGTTTAAAGGATCGTTTAAGTATACGGCTGTCATTATTTTGTTTTTTTTATGGAGCATTTCAATGTAAAATGTGGCAAAGTCATCGCTCACATCTGTAATTATGATTCCACAAGTATAGTTACTGGTATTATTACGAAATATATGGTCAATTAGGGTCGCTGATGGTTTAGTAATTCCTGTAGGTCTTGTGATAACAAGCATAAGGCCTTCGCAGAATATGGAATCGACAAAGGAGTTTGTTTTAGTGTGACGATTAAAACCAAGTAAATCGATGTTGAAGTCACCCATAAGGTAGACTGTTTTCTTTTCAGAGTTTATTTTATCCACTAATTCGTATAACATATTTAAAAACATATCAAGAACGGCTTTAGGGGCAGGGTTAGCCTGTTAGGTCTATAAATGATTCCAACAATGCATTATGTGTTTCGTTGTTATTTCTACGAAAACAGATTCAAACACATGGGGTATAAATATTGGCAAGTCTTCACGTACTTTGTAAGATATATTATCCTTTATAAATACCCCTACCCCACCCCTACCGTCATCTTCTGGAGGTCGCATATGAGTTATAAAGGGGTGAAAACCTTCAAGCGCATGTGAAATGTTTTGTGGTCCCAATTGGCGTTAAGACTGCGGCAATTCATCTTGAAGACAGAAAAGGTTTTGTTATTAACTGTGGGTAAGTCTTGGATTTGTTCAGGATTATAACTTTTAATACTTACAATATAATACTTACAATTAAGATCAGTCAGTTATTGTGTCATTAAAAGTTGACACAAAGTCATTATGACCACTGTTCTCAATCTCATCAAGGGTGATTATATTAGCCATGCTGTTGGTTTGTGAATTGTGAGGGAATTACATGACTTATTAATGAGCAATGAAATAAGTATTTGTTGCACTGACGACAGCAAGAAAGGCAAACTTTCGAAATACTCGAGGCAACCCCTCTGCCAAGCCTTAGCAAAATATATTTAC